>MU004187.1:5382-51783 GCA_010093605.1 Lophium mytilinum | reverse complement strand
TGTTTGAGTGTTTGAGTGTTTGAGTGTTTGAGTGTTTGAGTGTTTGAGTGTTTGAGTGTTTGAGTGTTTGAGTGTTTGAGTGTTTGAGTGTTTGATGGTACCCCAGGTAGAAAGAATGTCCTTACTTAGTGCAGTCAATAAAGCGAAGCTCGAGAAGAAGATTGATAGAAGGCTGGAGGATGGAGAGGATGGTGGTTAAGATGGTCGCGTTGATGCAGCCTAACCAAAGCCATTCTAGGGGCGTTTTGGCATGCACCTCGGACAGCTATCTCGCGCCGTCGTCAGCTCAGCACGTCTCTACTTAGAGCGACATGTCTCCTCCGAATACCTTATGGCCGTTCAGTCACTGCCATCCTCTCCCTCTATTGCCTGAATCACTATTGACGAAGCTATATGATGCTGTTCCTCCCATCCACTTCCGACTAGGGCCTCCGCAACCCCCGCACCTCTACCAATACAATGGCCACGAGATATGGAGGAACAGCTTGCCGTACGTGTCGTCGACAAGGCCGGAAGTGTGATAAAGTGGTACCGGCCTGTGGAAGTTGCGTGAAGAAGCGCATCGAATGCGAGGGCTATGTCTTGCGGTGGGCGGGGCTGGCTAGCAGAGGGAAGAATGCTGGGAGGCAGATACCGGTCATGGAGAATACAGCTATACACCAAAAGAAGCAGTCGAAAGGTACCAGACGTAAGCTCCAGAGGAACAGATCAGCCCAGAACGAGATTTTCGACGCCTCACGTCCATTGGAGCAACCCGAAACTCCACTCCTCTGTGAATCGCGAGATGAGAATCCAAGCACGAACACGTTTAGTATGGACGAAGACGTTCCAGGAGCCAATACGGACTATTACATGTGGAATCGTATGGGCATAGATAGGGCATCCGTCGAGGCCTCGCAAACGAATACAAGGAGCGCGGTTCTAGAATTTACGAACTTCGCACAGATGCCAGGTCTTTTCGAAGATGATCTTGATTATGGAACCACATTGCAACACAACGACGCTTATATTGGGGATAGAGCTGATACCATACTCCTTCCCACGATCAGAACATCAAGCTTACTTCTTGGATCGGGTTTGGAAGAGGAGGAAGCTGAATCTAGTTCTTTAGCCAGCGTCGCAACGCCTACCCGTCCTCTCGATTTCTTCAACATCCCTCACGATATGCGTTTCCTTCTCTCATACCACCTTCTGGAAGTTGCTCCAAAGATGAGTGTGGATAACAACGCCATCTTGAATCCATATCGAGAGTATATCTTACCACTGGCTCATCAATCTCAGACACTTCTTTACGCCTGCGGGGCCCTGGCTGCCTGTCACTACAATGTGCGGCTGTCGAATGAGATGTTTCACTATGAAAGCCTCAAGTATCGTGGAAAAGCTATGAGTTTGTTACAGGAAGATCTGTATTGCGAGGAGAGAGCAAGGAATCCGGCCACACTTGCTACAATTTTGATGCTGACTATGACTGATGTATAAATCCACTCTCTCCACTTGGTGCAAGCACTAATAGTGGACGACAGGTCTGCCTCGGCGGTGTCGCCAAGTTCGATACTCATTTTCAGGGCGCGAAGAAACTTATTGAACTACGAGGAGCTGAGCGAACGCCTGACAGTTTCGTTGAGCAAAGCCTAGCATGGTGAGACATATCCTAATCCTCTAGCTCTTAATACTCAGTGTCACAGGCTCGATACAATGGCAGCAGCATCCCACGCTCGTAGACCAGTTTTCTCAACTGAAGACATAGAGTCATTTACATACTACTCAAGCCAGCAATGGAGCCACGACGTGATCCCGTGTCCCCTCGACCAGTTTGAAATTGTTCATAAGATTGTCGACCTCTACAAAGAACAAGAGGATCCCGGACATCCCACACGAGAGATCTTAGAAGAAGTCAGCCATCTGAAACAGCTAATGCTGACCCGTCAAATGCATACGGATCGTGGTCCCCAATGGCTGCATTTGACGGAGGCCTATCGACATGCTATTGTTCTATACATGCTTCGACTATTCCACTCTAGCGACGACGAGGACGAGGTCGAGTGGCTAGCTCATAGCGTCTTCTACCACGCGAAGCAATGCCAACCCTCTACTGGGTATGCAGATCAGCTGCTATGGCCCTTATTTCATGCCGCACTCGAGATTAAAGACGATCGTAAGAGGGCTTGGGTACGGGAGAGGGCTAGGCTGATGCAGCTCTCTGGAGGATTTCGAAACGTTGAGAGTGCGATGAAAATTTTGGAGAAGGTGTGGTCGGGGGATCGGCCGACAAACTATATGGATCTAATGGATGGCACTGATGCGGAGAATCTGCTATTGATCTGATCACATGCCAAGTCAAGACAGAGCTCATTCGAACCGTGTGATAAAGAATGCTATCATTGCAGGATTCGAAATCGTATCGAGCAGTTTTACTCTACAGCTTGGATTCTACTGTCTCCAGCCTAAAGCTATGCATCCCCAATAGTATCTTCGCGCATTTTTCCCCAATCAAATATGCGTTGATCTGGGTATGATTGCAGGTCAAGACTGGGCAGACCGACAGATCAGCGAGACGAAGGCCTTCAACGCCTACCACATGGAATTCCGAATCAACTACAGCTAAGGGATCATGCTTGGTGCCCATCCTGCAGGTGGCCATGGTATGATAACCTTGGCCAAGGTTCTCTCGTACAAAATTAAGGACGACCTCATCGTCTACGTCAATGTTTGCGACTTTGGACTGCTTGCCAGGCCCGTGGACCATCTTTTCGATGACCGTATCATACGCAGTAGCCTGAGCGATTCGTACCGCTTCTTTAACGGTCTCAATCGCGATTCGTCGATCGAACGGATGATCTAGAAACTTTGGGTCTATCACCGGCAGGTCTCTTGGGTTACTCGATCTTAGAGACACCGTTCCCTTCGATAGGTTGTTCTGGAGCAATAGCTCATGGGTAACGAACGACTCGTTCGGGTGCGCTTTATTGGCATAAAAAGAAGGACCCGCAGCCAGCCAGATCTCTGCAGATGGCCTTGTCTTCTCTAGGAGATATGCTTGGGTCGGAGTATCGAGGGCATGAAACTCTCTCGACTCGTAGAGCTGCTTGATTTTCGGGAACGCGACAGTACCGCTGGTGCCGAAGACGGCGAGAGGGCCGGTTCGATCTTTGGAATACCGAGCTTCAGCTTCAGCGAGGAGGAGCGGGTTTATGAATAGCCTGTTATGATCAGGCAGGTCGCTGCGGACCTTGTATTCGATCGTTACGACGGAGTGGTCTAAAGCGTTTTGGCCCACTCCTGCAAACCGTCAGCCGTGTACTTCTGGGGTGGGTATGGCGAGTTACAGACCCAGAACGTCCGCCACTACGGGTATTCCGTGGCTCTCCAGGTGATGTCGAGGCCCAACGCCAGAAAGCATGAGTAACTGCGGCGAACCAAACGCACCAGCGGCGAGGATGATTTCCTGTCTGCAGTCCACACGTACTAGTCCCTATATTAGTTGTTTGAAACGGAAGTCGACGTCTTTCACGCGCGTACCTTTTTCTCCTGTTGGTACATGAAACAACTCCACTCCTGTCGCCTTTTTGCCCTCAAAAAGGATTTTATCACAAACCGTCCTTGTAAGTACTGTCAGTCCTTTCGCCTTTCTGCGCACCTCAGCCCCCAAGAACGCATTCGCAGCATAACTCCTCTGCCCGTTTCCAACGTTAAAATGTGCCAGCCCCACTCCAACCGGATCTCCGGCGTTATTGTCCAAGCACAACTGGATACCCTTCTCCTTACAGGCATCAATAAATGTTTCAACACCAGGGACCATCTGCTCCCCGAACGAAATTGCTAGCGGCCCTCCAGCGCCATGGCTGCCAGGATCTGGCACCGCGAATTTCTCATATCCCTCCGGAACCCGAGGATCAAAGTTTTCCAGGCCTTTCATCAACGGAAGCACGTTGTCCCACTTCCACCCTTCATCACCGGTCAGCTTCGCCCACTCATCGTAGTCAGCTGCTGGACCTCTTGCTAGAGCCATGTAGTTGACCGCACTACTCCCACCGATCTGTTTCCCTCGAAGAAAAGTGAGACTGCGGCCGTTGAGTTGCTCTTGAGGTACCGTGGGCATCTCCCAGAGCCCATCGTGGTCTTCGGAGAGCTGTGAGATGTACTTTCCTGGGACGAGCACGTCAGATGCGATGCTAGAGTCGCGGCCTGCTTCGATGAGGAGTATGGTGATGTTAGGGATTTTAGAGAGACGAGAGGCAAGCAGGCTGCCAGAGGTGCCACCGCCGCAAATTATGTAGTCGAATTCGCGGGAGGCGAGGGAAGTGAAGCGGTCCATTTTCGTGAGCTTGAGTCTTGAGAGTTAAAATCAGGTCTCTTGACAATATATGATGGCGAAATAGGGTATGTAAACCTAAAACTCATCAAGTACGCTTATGAGTCTGCAAGAAGTGACGAAATCAAGGCGTAGGGAAAAGGGACGAAGAGGGTGTTAGAAGTATATTCAACGTTCACGACATTCAAACAAAGCACAGCCAATCAGACACTCACTCTTCTGGCGGGTACTTCGATGTGTGCGACCAGAACTAGCAATGCCTTCGGCACCTCGCAGCCGATTGAAGTGCCTTCAGTATCCATCCTCCTTCCCGCATTATCAGGGAACGTTCATCCCGTGGAACTGCCGGGATGTAACTGGGGCAGACGGGCCGACCACGTACTCGGGAGTGCTAACGGCATCTGGTATACAGATAAGCTGGTGTGCCGAAACTACTTCGTACCAGCGGCTACCTCTCCGCGACTTGCAGCCACCCGTGAACTCGGGGTGCATACCCTCAGAAATGCCGGTGGAATAGATTGCCATGCAGGCCTTATCACCTGGCTATGTCGGGAAGTAGTCTGAGCTGTGGGGGCATCGCATGCAGGTGGCTGGTAAAATCGCCCTGGCGGTTCCTGTCAATCTACTCACCCACATCTACCACCAAAATCCCCAAGCTTTCTTGTCCCTGGCTTATCGAATGCACCAATTGGCAGATCTGTCTATCATAGATCTGGGGTGTGGAGATACTTAAGACGCGAGGGGTGACTTCGCATTGAGTTTCGAAGTCTACTTCATCTTTCGATGGACTATTAAGACCTATTCTACCTTTCATCTTGTCCATACCTTGACTATTTAATCGGACTTTTGCTATGCGCTAAGCTATTGTTCTCAATTTTCTTGCGCGCACAGCAGTCTCTGGCCAGCGAAGGCCTTCTTGAGGGACCGTTACCGACTATCACAAGATACGACACTTTGTAGTCTGACGTATGGCGACGACCGTAGGATCCAAGCCAGGAGACGGACATGTAGTAACCTCCATCATGTCTGAAGAAGTAATCTCTGCCGATGAACTGCTGCTCAGGGCGCAAGGCCACAAGGGAGAGCTGCCACGACAGTTTTCCACGCTTGCCATGCTCTCGCTGGCCTTCAGTATTACGAACTCATGGATCGGATACTCTGCTGGTGAGTGATTCAACCACCTTTACCGATCTGGGGGCTAATTGATGCATCGGTGTAGTCTTCATCACACCTCTTCTTTGCGGGGGTGGCCCGGGTGTCTTCTTTGGCCTCCTTGTTGCTGCCGTTGCCTGCTCGCTCATCAGTATGTTTCGGGTTGGATAGGAAGATGATTTGGTATCCTGACTTTTCAATAGATGCTGGGCTAGCTGAGTTGGCGTCTGCATATCCTTCTAGTGGAGGCCAGTATCATTTCGCCTACATGGTGTCGTCAGAGAAACATCGCGCCGTTGCGGCTTTCATTATGGGTTGGCTGAGCGTTATTGCTTGGTGCCTGACTACAGCATCTGCAAGTATATTCTGCGGTAAGAATCTCTCGTCTCCCCACTGCAATGTCAAATTGACATGAAGCAGCTCAAATGATCGGAAACCTGGCAACTTTCTTCAACCCCACCTACGTCGCAACACAATGGCAGGTCTACCTAGTGTACGTTCTCGTCATGATACTGTCAACCGCCATAGTCTGCTTCCTTCCACGAGCGATTCCGAAGGGCGAAATTGCTTTCTTCATCTGCAACATCACGGCTTTCTGCGTCTTCTTCATCACATGTCTGGCGGTCTCTCACGGAAGACAGTCATCTCGTGTCGTGTTCACCGAGTACGTTAATCAGACTGGATGGAGCAATGGGATGGCCTTTATGCTTGGCGTTGGGCAAGCCATGTACACCTTCGTTGCCACAGACGCAGGAACGCATATGGCAGAGGTAAGCTTTCAAGTCTTCCATATCAAACCTCTCAGACTGCTGACGAAGACTGCTATAGGAACTACCCGACCCTGGCCGCAACATTCCCCGCGTCATTCTGTACACCATGATCATCGGCATCGTTACCTCCTTTCTTTGGACCATCGCCTTCATGTTCAGCACCACCGACCTCACCGCTGTCTCAGCCTCCGCATTGCCCATCTTGACCGTCTACTCCCAAGCCCTCAACAATCACTCCGCAGCCACTTTCTTCATGTGCTGGTACCTGTGGATCTACTTCGGAGCTGTCATCTCCTGCATTGCGACGACTGGACGCCTCGCCTGGGCTTTCGCGCGCGACAACGGGCTCCCTTTCTCTCCCACTTTCGCTCGCGTGAACACAACTTTCGCTGTCCCGATCAACGCCACCGCGATTTGCGCCGTGGCCATCATTCTCTATGGAGCGATCTATGTCGGCAGCACGACCGCCTTCAACTCCTTCATCTCCATGTCCATCCTTTCCCTCAACGTAACCTACGCCGCCCCGCAAGGCATTTTGCTCCTTCGCGGACGATCCCTCCTTCCGTCCACGCGCCACTTCAGTCTGGGGCCCGTTTTTGGCCCGCTGTGCAACGCGTTTAGCGTCGCCTGGGTGTCGCTATATACTGTGCTGTTTTGCTTCCCCGTCTTCACCCCTACAACACCCCAAACAATGAATTATGTGAGCGTGGTGGTTGCGGGGATTGTGGCGATTGTTGCGGGTGCGTGGTTTGGTGGGAAGAGAAAGAGTTTCGTGGGGCCTGAGATTCACATTGAGGGGATTGAGGAGGCGCTGGCGATGAGGGGAGGGGAAGGGTTAGACGTGGAGAGGAAAGGGAATATGGGTCTGGCGAAATAGGGTCAAAAGGAGATTGGGGACTTTGATTTAGGGACCAGGAACATCTACACCGCAACTGGTTTCTTGCACTCTTGTGAGGGTCTTCCGAGTCGTGATAACACTACAGCAGCATCGCACACTATGAGTCTTGAATTTGCACAGATTTTCTTTCGGAGTCTTACGTGGTGTACCAACGACCACATCACACAACCTCTAAAAGCTCTATGAAGCGGTCTAATCCGTATGCCTTTTACTAAAAGTAGCTAAAACTTATCGGAAGAAACTCGAGTAGGCCCCAAGATAGCGAGATACGTTAGGGCGTGGAAAGGATGTAGAAGTTTGATGGAGAAGAGAACATGCAGATCGAAGGTAGATACCGAGAGGCCCTGATGATGGCTTTGCGCGATCCTTACGTGTTGAAGGATTTCATCCAAGCACACAAACATATAGAGAAGAAGTTGATTACTCGGAGAGCTAAACTGCAAATTTGCTTCTTTAGGTCAGAAAAGATCCTTATTGATTCCCACATCCTCCCGAATCAGATCACTCGGATTGCTCAAATCATGCCAACCACAGAACGGTGCAGACGCCTTCCATCCGATCAAATCCTGCACATCATACGGTAGCTTCTTCGCAGTCTCGCGGTCCACAGCGAGGAACTGATTCTCCTCGCTCCGATAAACGCCCTTGCAAAAGAGAGTCACGATGACGCTGCGGAACGAATCCTCAGTCACATTTGCGCCGGCCGCATGATAGCAGTTGCCCAGGATGAAAACGGCGTCACCAGGCTCCATCTCGGCATAGGTCACTTCGTCGGGGTAGACGGGCTTGCGGGCATCGTCCCAGATGTGTGAGCGGGGGACGACTTCGGTAGCGCCATTTTCCTTCGTGACTTTTGATACTGCGATAAAGCTTAGTCTTTTCAGTTCTTTTAGACTATAGCTTCGTCGTTCACAACGATTGCTAGTCAGTGGTTCGCTAGCTCGCCAGCTCACTTACTCGCAACGATACATCCCAGCTTCGTCGTCTCCCTTGGATCCGCGTTCCGATGCGTAGCGTGATGGTCCTGATCATCGCGATGTAGGCCCTGCCTCGCACTCCCGGGTCCCACACGTACTGCAAAACAGCTACTAAGTAGCGGCGGGCTCACGCAGGTGTTCCTGCTGTCCCCCCACCAGCTCTCCGTCGTCACGGTCAGGGCGTCGTCTACCAACGCGCGAATCGTCGGCTGCTGGAGGATTGCGGTGGCCACAGTCGAAGACTTCCCCGCAAGGCCGCATACCGTTTTTGTTTGCTTGGCGAAGACGTTGAGGCCGCTGTTGTAGTCGGCGTCCATGTGGGGTTTGAGCTCTGCTGCGACTTGAGTGATCTGGTCGGGGGAAATGAGGGAAGTGACGCGGACGGCTCCATCGCGGTATAGAATGGAGAGGATGTCTGGGATTGGAGTGCCGGAGGGGAGGCTGGTGAGGTGGGGGGCGTTTTTCGTGCCGGGCATACTGACGATTGATGATATGGGACGGTGGAGAGAGAAGAATTCGATGATCGAAAGAGAAAATGAAGCGGTTGTGAGTTGATATATTGGCTCAGTTGTAGATGCTGTATGCTGTCTAAGAAGGCGTATGAGAAGACGTCGTCCAAATACTTACTCCGCACCCAACTGCCTTGATGCTGGAGACAGTTTTCTAACCCGTTGGCCGCATTGAGACTCCCGCATGTACCCCCAGCAGACTTGGGCCGCCATCCTGGATGCGATAACACGAGCTGCTTCGACATGCATGGACGACATGGTGCTTATCGACGCGCATAGTTGAGGAGGTATTGCTCAGATATTGCCCTAAGGCGGTTAGACTGCCGCTAACCTCGATCCGGTCCATCATCCCTCGTTGTAGATGCTTTCCTACTGCAACACATCTTTTACTTTTCTGCCGAGATAGATATATTTATAGGCCCTAAGTGCTGAGAATGTGTTTTCTCTAGGATTCGTAAAAGCAAGTGCGCATGAGCCAGAAGATAGTGCCATATGAAATATATCAACCACTTCCACCACGCTCCAGTTTAGTCCTTCCCATCATCTTCCTCGTCTATTCGCTTCAATCTCTCCAAATCCTTCACTACTCTCCCAGTAGCTCCTAGAACCGCGACAAAACTTCCAGCATCAAGGGGTGAACGATGTCCGCAATATCCAACCATGACTACCCCGGCTACGAAGTTCTAGGCAACGTCTTCAACATCTCCGCCGCCGCCTCCTTTCCCCCAGGCTGCCGCATAGTTGCCACCAGCGGGCAGATTGCCGACAACCATTCTCCTCAATGGGGTACGCACGCCGAACAGTTCGAAAAGTCCCTCACCAACATCCAGCGCTCGCTCGCCGCCGCCTCACCTCACATCAAAGACCCCGAGGAGCTCTGGGCGGGCGTATTCAACATGACGAGTTTCCATGTAGGAAAGTTGACGAAGGAGCAGCAGCAGCAGCTTGCGTCACTAGCGAGAAGATTCTTTGGGAAGAACAAGCCGGCTTGGGCCGCGATTTGCGTGCTGGCGCTGTTTCCTGACGAGGCGTTAGTGGAGGTGCAGGTTCAGGCGGCGTATAAGGAGAATTAGGCTTTCAAACGTTTGGCAACTTCAAAAAGATTTTCTTGCGCGTGAGCAAGGCTCTTTGGGGTTTAATACGCCCACTGAACATATGGAATCGAAACTGTGTCTTGTCACTATCGTCATGTTCTTGAAGATGTGTCTCCAACACATGAGGCTATTCTGAACAGTGGTATCCTTCAGCATAGTCCTGCCCTCATCACGCTGAAAATTTGATGTTACGCTTGATTCTTTTGCCTCAGTCATTGCGCTAGTCTTCGTCCAGGCCGTTCAAGGAGCCCATTGCATCGCTCGTGCATGCACCGTCATTGATCACCGTCTGTCCAAAAGCAAGCTCAGGCTTGGGGATACACCGCAATATGGCAGTGCGAAACAGCGCCGTGCGACGACATGAGACGACCGAGACTGAAAGATGACTTCTTATCAAGATGACTCCACAAGGACCTCTGAGCAGAAGGTAATATATATGTAAATATGCGATATTATTCAAGATACGGAAAGATATAATTCAAGATCTTGAGAATCTCGGAATCCTTCACTCCTCACTCACGTTGGATATGTCAACCTGTCCTCTCCACTTCGGCCCAAAGAAGTAGAACGGAATGGCCAAAAGCATGCTGAGCGAAACTAGCATGAACATAATCATGTATACCTGAGTCCAACCGCTTGAAGCAACCCAGTCCACAGCAGTATACAGAAACAGGAATGCGACAAGATTCTTGAAGACATTTATCGCAACTAGACACTCTGCAACAACTCTAGGATAGCACTCGACGACGTAAGTAATGGCAATATTGGGAGCGTATATCGTCCCGAATGAAACTGCGAGCAAATTAGAGTGGCCGAGGCCTAAGGCGACCGGATTGATACGTACCCATGCCAAATCCAAATGCGATCGCAACCCAGTGCAACTTGTCAGAGCAGGCGAAAGCGATAAGAATGCATCCAGCTGGGGCGACCAGACAACCAGGAATGAGCGCTACCAGCCGTTGCTCCGGATACACATTACCCGTCTGCCTTCTGATCACTACTGCGGTGATGATATCAGCAATATAACCGCCAGCAAAGCAGCCAATCGAGAACCCAATTATCGCCGCAATCTGCATGAGTCCGACCTGACTACTAGAAAATAGATACGGCGGCGCAAGGAGCAAACTTGGGAATGCGAATCTGCAGCCGTCAGCGCCCGTCTTACCGCATAATCATCCAGATCAGCTTACATGAGAATAATCTGAGATGCAAGACTGGTTCCATAGATGAATGTAGCTAGGAGAACACTTGGCCGAAGAAGCATCTTTAATGGACGCAATGCCACCTCCAATATATTGATTTCACGATTGATGGTGAATACGCTCGTCCAGATACTGAACCAAGACTTGGATACCACGCTAACACGATGGCGAGAAATGGTTTCCGTTTTCACAACCTGGACTTTGTCTGCGTCCTCACCTGTTACCGAGACGCGATGTAGCGGTTCTTTCGGTCTGTTGAAGTTGGACTCTGGATATAAGAAGTAGATCGCCACGGTGTTCGCACCAGCAAGCGCGGCACAAACCCATACGTAATCAACCCATCCACCACGGCTATATTGTACGATAAACGATGCCACGAGGGGACCAATCGCCGTAGCACTGGAGACGAGGATTGTATACCTTGAGCATTGATCAGTGGTTGTCGCACTAAGTTGGAGCCAAACAACTTACCAAGACATCATAGCGGCATGTTCGTGAAGAAAGAAGATGTCGGTGACAATGCTGGGGACAATACTCTGCGATGGAGTCAGCTTTGCGGCATGTCTATACCGGAAACTCTCACTTCTCCGGCCGCTGATGCAAAACCTGACAAGCATCTTGCAGCTAACAAGCCAGCGAATGCTGTTTCCTTTGCGGTCCAAACGAGTACAGCAAAGAGTATCAAGGTGGAGATGAGAAGCGATGCTCGTTTGCCAAACTTGACGCCAAGCGGTACCCAGAAGAGGTTTCCAACTCCGAGAAGCAGGAAGTTGAACTAAGGGGGTAGTTAGAGCTGAAACACATTCAATGCGCTGAAGTAAGACTCACGGTCAGCAGACTGTTGACCTGATTTGGTGTTTTGTGGAATTGCGCTTGTAACACTGGAGATGCAACCGAAAGTCCCGCGCCAGCAAAATTGGCCGTGAAGTTGACAAAGGCTGTTGCAATAAGTGCAGCTAGCTTCAGACTTCGAGGCCATCGCAGGGGATCTCTCTCGTCATCGGTGGGACGTGGAAGGAGAGGTAAACCATGGTGTTTGGCGGCGGCCTGCCGTATTTCGGTGGCTTTGTTGGAGTCAGTCGTCAACATCTTCGGAGGTATGATGAATCTAGCAGGGATTGGGAAGAAACGGCTGTAAATCAGAGGAGATGCAAAAAGTGACATTAAAGATTTATACTTACAATGCATGATCTACATTTGCCGCTGATATCTCCCGCTCCGATAACTCGACCAAAAAGGAATAACTCGCTCGCACTGAAAACGCAGCATGTTTAGCTTTCTTCTCCTCATTCCCCAGCTTTTCATGTGGAGAAGGCTTGCGTGGCTTTTGGCCATTCCAGGGGATAGCAACGCTAGGATTGCTATTGGAGCTGGAGCACTAGTACTCGCTTCTCCCCAGGGGGTTCGGGGAGATTGGAGGAATTCGGGGAGTTAAGAGTCACACGAAACATCGGCATTTCGCGCCAGCCGGTGACGGCCCATTCGAACTCGAGATTAGATCATCCATTCATACTGTCTACTGAGTCAAGACCTATCGATCCGACTCACCCAGGCTGACACTGATGATGAGCAGGCTAGGCCGCATGAATATAATACTGACCAATGTACCACGCTATATCATCGCACTGACTCTCACTATTACACTTTCGAGCATTACAAACAGAACCCTAACTTTGGCCACACCTTCTGCGCCGAAAAACTACCAGCAGTCATGACGCTAAGGCTTGAATACGCTTTCACTTTACGTGTCGATCTAGCTCCTCCCCATCAATTTGGCAAAACTGCTGCGGGTGAAAGAAGGTTTATCCCGATCACTGGGAGGCGATCCGATGGACCCAAAACTAAAGGGAAGATTCTCTCGCGTGGGGGGATTGGAACGCTGCTAGAGCAGATGGTGTGGTCGACGTTTTTGCCAAGTACACAATCGAAGCTGAAGCTGGGACTCTCGTCAACGTGACCAGCGAACGATACGGCAGAGCAAGTCAGGAGACGATGTGGGAGGTATTTGAAGACGACCCGTCAAAGGCGTCAATGAAGGATGGGGGCGCGGCGTGGTACACAAAGACATTTCCGAGATTCGAAGTTGCCCCTGGACCAGTAGATTGGTTGAACAGTACTTGTTTTCCTGGAGATCTTCGTCCTCCAAAGCTTCCAAAACGCGTTATAATCGACGTCTACGAGATTTCATAGCTGTTTCATCGACTTTATGTATCAGATTCGCAAGCAATTTGACAGAGACTTCCACTCTTCTGAAGTTTACAAGCAAATCGCTTAGCATATGACGCAAGCTGATAATACAATCTAGAATATCACAGCAACGTATTAGTTTGAAGCCTTCTTTGGACGGAGTGGATGTATTTCGGGGGCTTGCTTCCGCGGCTGCGGGATCTGCGGCTGGGAGGACTAGCACATTGTCCTTCCTCCCCGCTGGCGCACTGCTAGCGGCGCGTGAACAAGCTCAGATGTATCCTGAGCCAGCCATAGATTGATGATACTGCTATCTATATTTCTTCAGATTCGATGACGCACTTTGCACCTCTTCACTTCTTGCACGATCCCAATCAAACACTCCCCTCGAGCAAGCCATTTGGGACTGACGCCAGCCGCTATGCTTCAGGCAGAGGAAGAACATACGTCCATGATGTATGGCCCTGCGCCTGCCATTAATGGTCCCAAAAGAAGTCAGCAGGCTATCGCACGTCACTCCCAGCCAAGTCTGACAATTTCGTATCCATCTCAGTCGTTACGATTCCTTCAGAATCTGAAAGACAGAGTAACTTCGCCGCAAGAATCGCTCTCTTCCAGTCATCCAACACCAGCACGCCTCAGATTGAACATCGTTATTGTCGGAGCAGGACTTGGCGGGCTTTCTCTTGCAATCGCTCTAGCTCGAAGAGGACACTCGGTGCGAGTACTGGAGCAGTCATCAAAGCTTGGAGAAGTAGGTCCCACCTCCTATGATTTCTCGAAAGCGGACGCCAATTCATGCATTCAAATAGGTCGGAGCAGGGATTCAGATCCCTCCAAATTCCGGACGATTGCTCCACCGATGGGGAGTTTTTGAGTATTTGGAAAAACTGGCAGTCAAACCAGAGGGCATCAACTTTCGAAGGTGGGAAAACGGCCAAACCATAGGTTATACCGCTCTCGGGAAGTCGTTTCAAGAAGATTTCGAGGTACCTTATTACGTGGTCCATCGCGCTCACGTTCATGAAGCTCTGCACCAACGAGCGTTAGACTTAGGTGTATTGGTGGAATTAGAGTCTAGGGTCGTTCAGTATCATGAAGAGCATTCAACAATTGTGCTGGAAAATGGCTCCGTTATCCAAGGAGACTTGGTGGTTGCCGCTGATGGTAAGTTGAAGAGTGCCTTGCAGTCCGGTATCTACAGCATTTTCAACGGCTCATCTGACCATTCAGGAATTAAATCGAGGGCACGAAAAGCTATCCACCCAAATCTTTGTCAAGATCCTCAGTTCAATGGCTTCGCTGCATATCGAGCAACAGTCGACGTCCAAAAGATGCAAAAAGATCCTGAAATTGCCTGGATTCTAGAGAAACCTTCGCTGAACGTCTGGTATGCCACAGTTTCACCCAAAGTCACCGTTGAGGTCTCTTATAAGAATCACAAAGCCTGATAACAAGCTGCGTAGGATTGGCGAGGACAGACATGTAATGACATATACAATCGCCGGAGGAGACTCATTCAACATGGTTTTATCCCACATTGACCACTCTGAACCGGCGACCTGGACCGAAAGGTTTGCGAAAGAACACATTCAAAAAGAATTCAGCGGATGGGATCCTCAGTAAGTAGATATCATGAACTCAGATTATTACCTAACTAGCTGATCAAGCTTTCTCAGGTTGACCAAGATCATCTCCCTGATCGATGAATCCGTAAAATGGCCATTGAAAGTCGGAAAACAGCTAAATTCTTGGACTTCACCCTCAGCAAAATTGGTAATCCTCGGCGATGCTGCTCATGCTATGCTGCCTTACATGTCACAAGGTGCCGCCATGGCCGTCGAAGATAGTGCCGCCCTTGCTGTCGTCCTGAATTGTATCTCTACTCTCGAAGAACTCCCATTCGCGATGCGAGCATTTGAAAAGGAACGTATCAAGAGAAGCAGCGACATGCAGAATGCTAGCACGGTAAACGGACTGATTTGGCACTTTGCGGACGGCCCAGAGCAAAGAGCGAGAGATGCTTCTATGGCCGCCGAGGTTGTAGGTTCTCCGTTTACCAAGAGTGCAAATCAATGGAGCGATCCAGTCACACAATGGTGGGCATATGGACACGATGCTGAGAAAAGGATGGAAGAGGCATGGAACGAAGCTGTTCGGGATTTGATCATTCGAGCGGGATGACAAGAGAGGGATCAAGGCACTAGTCTACACCAATAACCCTTCTCATATAGTCACTCGCGAGCACACGAATTATAACGCACGGGAACGGACATCGTTTCTATATAAGATGTTTCCCCGCTGCCTCTTCTTGACACGATTATTATCCTTAGCAAGCCCAACGCTAATTAGAAGACACGAAGTTGAAGTCTGAAGTGCCCAAGAGATCGTCCAAACTCATGCCCATGTGCGCGTCTGTCGAATCGATGAAATCAAATAAGTCATGCGACTGCCCAACATTTGGCGTTCGCCGCGATGGAAAATGCCCGAGTGGGTCGGCTGAGAAGCTACCCAAGCTTAATTCAGGAGCGCCTGCTGGGCGGTCTAAGACTGGGTGTCAACTAGTGCTTGTTGACATGAGATGCTAGCATGACTTACGGATCAATGACAGCATATGAGCGAGGGACGTAGTATATCGGACGCATTTCTCCGTCATTCTATTCCCCTTGAACAACAGCTTCAGGCACTCGATTGCTTGGTGGAGAGAATCCATCGACAGGCCGATATCCTCGAGTGCCAGGGAATGATTATAGATACTTGCTTGGTGCTGTACAAGAAGTGTGGAGAATATTACGAGAGCGGCATTGAACGCTGTCCTTATGAGCAGAGAACGAAAGGACGGTGTATGCAGGTGACATAACTTACCGTAGTAAAGGGAAAACCACCAAGCACCCAGCACATGTCGAGGAGGGCTTGTAGGAATCAGCACCTGTTGCATCAGCTTAATTATAGCGATTGCGGATTGGGCACAAGTCCGCACGCTATTTGTGCCCACTTGCTTTAACAAATGTAATTGTTGAGAGGCGGAATGTGCGCTACGTATCGATTCGAGGTATTTTGAGAGTAACGGACGGTGCGTTAGAATCCGAAGATTCAAGAAACGTAGAGTAAGGATGACTCGGAACCTGAGAGTGCCTTGGTCGTCTGCTTCGGAGTGGAGAGTTTCCGGCTCAACCAGCGACATAGCTGCTGGTAAGGACTGCTGCCAGGTGAGAAACTTTTGTTCAAATTGCAGTAAATGCGAAGCAATGTCGAACACATTATCAGGTACTCCACAGCCCAAGTTACTTCCGTAAAGAACGTCGACGATCTCGCCCATGATTTTATAGAGTGTTCTATCTTGGCGTGAGCAGCATGGAGGTAGGTCTTAATGAGAGATTCCTACATTGTTCCGGTGTAAAATTCAACACTATGTTCGTCGACCGAGCTCTGGTGGCAGTTCACAGCGGCAGGGAGGATGCTTTTGAAAGAACATGGGAGGTCCAATTTGACATAGTTCTCAGGGATGGAAGCTGGGCGACCCATGGTCATACTTAAGGTACTGTTGCTGGTAAGATGATGAGGCTCTGTCAGAGTGAAAATAACTTGCCGATCTAATACAACGCAGCCGAACCAAGTTCTCTTGCGGATCTCCCTTTCTAACGGTGGGTACTGTTTGAGCGCATCTCGTGAGTGAAGACCAAGCTGATATGCAGATTTTACAGTGAGGCCGTGGATGTTCCAAGTCTCAATGGAGCGTTCAGTGCCTTGCAAATACTGACTCATCAAGAGCAGCAACTGGACTTATGAGAAATTAGCGTCGCTGCCGTTTTGGGAATTCATGCACCCAGACATACCAACTTCTAAGCTTGTTCCGTGGCGAATTTGTTTCTCGCAGAGTGCCAAAGCCCGACGAAAAAATATGTCGGATTTGGCAGCTCGCTCAGCTGGCGTCAGTCCGTTTCCTTGACTGGCACTCGTCGACATGGCAAGCACCATGTTCAATAGACCAAGCCATGACCTCCGTACTGTCCGAATGTTTGTAGATGTGAGGTCCTGATACGTGTTCAGGAAAGCCTCCTCGTCGATATATGGAAATAGAACGCCCGTTGTGCTGAAGAATCGCTCTATCATTTGCACAGTTTCATCCTCCTGTGGGAGGACAAAGGGTTCTGTGCCGATTGCGATGTTGTATGAGTCCTTGAACCGATTTGATACAGGAGACGGTGGACGGGACACATGAAGAAGGTGACTCTGAAGGGCGGCATCGCTCGACGAAGCTGGACTTACAGCCGATGCGGTAGTTTTGAGAATTGCGGTTGTCGTGCGAACAATCTGCCGGGTAAAAGATATGTTGGACGATGGTCCTGTACCAGTCAGTCGTCAGCAATCATAGCGCGTTTTGATAGTGTCCTAACCAAAGAAGCCAGATTCCTCCTCTTTAGTGAAAGAGACAGAGCCGATCCCATCAGTAGAATCTTGGGCCTCAACTATCGTTCCCTCATCATCCTGAAGACCGAGAAGGTGAGGAGTATGAGTCGAGAATGATTGGCTAGGGCTTTCATTTGTGACTACAGTATCGGTTCTGGACCCTTCAATGCGGGTCACTCTACTAGATATTCCTCCAACTGAACTTTCAAGTGCGGCTAAGCGGGACTCGAGTGCTTCAAGATACCTACAAGGGGTAAGATATAACCAGAAGAGGGTACTAGTTCCGACGGAATAACTGACTCTCTGGATGCAGATGCTTTTGTCAACGATGTTAAATTCAAGTATGTACAGTCAAACCCGTGGTCGCGGCATGTAGAACATTTTGGTCTTGCTCCGTCACACTGTTGAAAGTCGTGAACTGTTAGCAATCAATGAAAGACGGTGAGGGTATTTCATGCTGAAGATTATGATGGATATGCTAGCACTTAGGTTGGATGAGATGCGCGCTTTATTATCTTATACAGCAATGCTGATTCCAAAGCCCAAAGCGCCATGCTTAAAGAGTACAATGTCGACTATTCTAGAGCGTAGTCTCAACGCTGCCAGATGGCTAGAAAGAATAGCAGACTTACGCGGGACTTGCGCTGCCTGCACCACGTACAAGCTATTGTGATCCTATTCCGTTTTGCTGGTCTTGTATCTGTGCCGTGATTGGCGGAGATGCTGGCGCCCGTTCTGCTCGCTGCATCGGTCGACGCCATGTCTTGGGAGCAGGGAGCAGAGTCAGCGTAGCTCGGAACCTATCCCCCCTTTGCAGTCCTTCGGGGACTTAGACTCCAATGTAGCCGGAGAGCTTGGTGATGATAGAAAAAGTCGAGGAACAGGGCTTTGCGGGGGGTTGCGCGCGGGGAAATAGACGACCCCTTTCCACCTTACGCGTCCCGTCCGTCTCCACTCTCCCCGCAGCTTCGGCCCTCCTAACTCCCCGGCGAATGCTCCAGCCCTCATTGGCCCCATTTCCTGTAGTTGAATATGCAATTGTTGAAATCGTATCAAAATTCCCACTTGAGTTGATCGAAAGAATAAAACATAGAAATAGAACAAGACGAAACACAGGACTGACAGCGGCCTTCGCACCCTCAATCCCAGCTACACCATTATGAGCTCCACTGCAACTATTAGTGGCCAAAATGGCATTTCGACGCATGTTGATCGAGAACAACTGACGAAGAACCTGCTGAAGGCTGCTGAAGACTATCACACGAAGCCACTATGGGCACAGATGGCACGCCTTAATCCTCCTCTACCGAATCCAAAATGCCACCCCCACGTGTGGGAATATGAGAAGATTCGACCGAGTCTGCTGCAAGCTGGCGAACTTATCACTGAGAAACAAGCGGAACGACGTGTATTGATGCTTGTAAATCCCTCTCGAGGTAAGAAGCCCCTTCTCTAAATATCAGAAGGCTCATACATGCGCAGAAGCGCCTTATACGACCGATACCATTTACGCTGGGCTTCAACTAGTCATGCCCAACGAGACGGCGCCAGCTCATCGCCACACTGCCTTTGCCTGTCGCTTCATCATCGAGGGTAATGGTGGTTTCACTGCTGTGCACGGTCGGCGCATCCAGATGCAACGCGGCGATGTCATCTTGACCCCGACCTGGAACTGGCACGATCATGGCAAAGATGGTTCTGGACCCATGATTTGGCTCGATGGCTTGGATCTCCCAAGCTTTGTACACTTCCCGGTGCATTTTGTAGAGCATTATGCCGACCCACGGTATCCGGCCAAAAACGTGGATACTTCAGCTTCTCCACTTGTCTTCCCATGGACCCGCATGAAGGTCCAGCTCGACGCTGGCAGCGGCGAGAGTACGACGAAGGGCTACTACAAGGCAGATGGATCTGAAAGTACGTCATAGACTTATGGTTGCCTTACTTTGATTGACACTAACAAAGTCCAGTAAGCCGCACATTAGGTACTTCTGCTACTCGCATCTCCCCAGGAAAGTCAACCCCGAAGATTCAAGAGACGGCTTCGTCAATCTTCCACGTGATTGAGGGTTCCGGAACAACCACGATCGATGGAAGAGAGTTCAGCTGGAAGAAGTACGACACTTTCTGCATTCCGTCGTGGCATGAGTACCAACACCATGCGGGTGATGGAGAGACAGTGTACCTATACAGAGTTCATGATGAGCCTATGCTCAAATCCCTTGGATTTTACAGATACAACGGCCAAGATTTGGAATCGTTAGTGTCTTAGTAGTCGGTTATGGAATATATGCGTTGATGATACCGAATGTCTCTTTTGCATATGTAGGCGAATTCTCCATTGCACGTCTTTGCTGATGTACATCTGCTGCGACTCGGACTCGAAGATTTGAAAGCCTTACCTCCTACTTTCTCCGCGAGCCACATGATCATGAATCTTTCTTTGGATTAATCATTGATCTCAACGCAAAAAAGGCGAGTTTGCTGTTGGCAGTTCTGAAATAGTTTTCTTGCACGGGCAGGTGAATTTAATGAGCAGAAGTCTTGATGACGGAGCTTTGCTTGGATTTTCAATGCAGACCCATGGTCAAAACCTGCTATGCAAACTTCACCCCGTTCCTGAGAGTGCCAATCTTACTTATCGAAATTTCCATGACCGTTCCTGGCACGAGATATTTTGGAGGCTTTAGTCCAGCTCCCACACCGCCCGGAGTTCCCGTCATAATCACTGATCCTTTGCGCAACGTTGTACCTTGAGACAAATAATGCACAAGATATGCACAATCGAAGAGCAAGTCGCTAATGTATTCTTTCTGTCTCACTTCCCCATCCACGATTGTCTGCAACAAGAGTTCCTTCGGGTCCCCAATCAGTTCAGAAGCAATGAGCGCAGGACCGAGCGGAGCAAACGTGTCGAAGCCTTTGGAAAACCCCCATTGCGGAACTCGGCCGGCCAGATTCGGGTCGCGCTGCAGTTTCCGCGAAGATACGTCGTTGCCGGCCGTATAAGCAGCAATATAATCCATAGCATGCTCGAGCGGGACGTCCTTTGCGTCTTGTCCAATCACCAAGACCAACTCGCCCTCATAGTCCGCCTGGTCGTCTTGAGCAATCTGAGGGATGATAACATCTTCACCATGATCGTGGATGCAAGTTGTGGGCTTGAAGAAAATGAATGGAAAAGGCGGCGGAGTTCGACCGGCTTCTTTGACTTCGAAACATTAGCAGGATATAACGGGGAGCAGCAGAGACCATTCCCTACTATGTTTGGCGTAATTGAGCCCTACGCAGCGTAAAATATCTAGGTCATTTGGCGCGAGTGGTCCCAAAAGCTTTTTGACGGTGACAATCTCATCAGAAACTCTCGTCACCCCCGAGTTGTCGTAAGGGTCTTCTCCAATGATGACTTTTGCCTGTAGCTTGCTGTGTTCAGTAGTCGTGCCCAGGTCGAAATCTGGATCCGGCAGGATTGGCTCTCCGCGAAGAAGCCGGCCATCAGTGGCGATAAAGCGAATCAATCGGGTCCACGCAACTCGCATGTTTGCAGGCGGTATGAAAACTGGAAGTAGGAATGAGGGTCCGGCAGATGTCGGTTTTAGGGTTCCTCGAATAGCTTCAAGACAGTGTAGCGGTCACCGGGATGTCGGGCCCGGTGAATACACCATACATCGGGCGTCGGCTTCCCACCCGTGAGAGTTGCAGGCCAATTGGAACCATTCCGCACAAAATGCTCCTAAATGGTGAAATGCCTAGTAATGCACTATCGCGGCTCCTTAAGCATAAAATAACAGCAATAACTCACGAGCTCTAGCAGACCGATCCCCAACCCAGCAAATCCATGAGCTTTCGATTCAATTACTTCCACCAACACGATAAATCATGGCGAATTTCACGACCATTCCACTGATCATTCATGGTCTTGACGTCTTGGACGAATCCACCTACGAATCTGCTCCGCTGTTCAAACCCAACCCAGACAATTGTAGCAATCGTAGTGTCTATGCAGTAGGGGCAACACCAGCATTATGCATGCAAGCAGTTGAGTCATGCGCCAATGCATTTGCAACTTGTAGAGATTCGCCGCCGTATGAGCGACGCAGGCTATTTAACAACCTTGCAAAGGTAAAGTACAGCACTTCACACACTATTACCGTTGATTCTGAGTTTTCGGCAGCTTCTTCAGGATGAAAGGGACGAGATACAGACGCTTATACAAGAAGAAATCTTGTGTTCGGCCCTGTGGGCGAAGATAAATGTCAACGACTCGATCGCACTAGCAGAAGAAGTTGCCGCCACAGCAAGTTCTGGGATCTTGTCTGGCCTAGTTCCTATCATAAGGGACACAGAAGCACATGCAGTGGTCGTCAAAGAGCCATTTGGTGTCGTGCTTGGTATCGCGCCATGGAACGCACCACTGATTCTCGGGCTTCGAGCTGTTGCCGCAGCCGTAGCCGCGGGAAATACTGTCATACTCAAAGTGCGTATTTCCCAAGTTAGTTATGATCGGCTGGAGTAATGTCAATTGACACAACGTAGGGCTCTGAAATTAGTCCTCGAACCCACTATCTGCTTGCGAAGCTCTTCCAGGATGCTGGCTTTCCTCCGGGAGTGGTCAACTACGTCCAACACGCTCCGGAAGATGCTGTTAGTTGCTTCGAGGCCATAATATCTCATAGAGCCGTTCAGAAGTGCAATTTCACTGGTTCCACAGCCGTCGGTCA
Source organism: Lophium mytilinum (assembly GCA_010093605.1). NCBI lineage: Eukaryota > Fungi > Ascomycota > Dothideomycetes > Mytilinidiales > Mytilinidiaceae > Lophium > Lophium mytilinum. The sequence goes on along the minus strand of MU004187.1, from coordinate 29,551 downwards.
ACATGTTGCCCAGCGAGCTGCATTTTACCTCAAACCCGTACTTCTGGAGTTGGGAGGCAAAAACTGCGCCATCGTGCTTGAAGATGCGGACCTCACAAAGGCGGCGGACCAGGTACTATTCGGGGCGTTTCTGAATGTAAGTCGATACATTCCTCTAGGAGGTGGGCTCTCTGATGGTTTAGAACAATAGTCTGGCCAAATTTGCATGTCTACAGATATGGTCCTAGTGGCACAGTCAGTGGAGCAGCAGTTCCGGACAATTCTACACCAAAAGCGGCCCAACGCCGTGTTGCAGCAAGTTACAGAGGTCATCAGTCTAAAGAGCCGATCAAGAATTGATGCACTCGTCAGCAATGCAGTGGAAAAAGGGGCCGCGACGACGGCTGTGGAAGTTGGGACCTGCGGCCCGTCAGTCGTCATCGAAGATGTCACGCCAGATATGGACTTTTGGAAGCAAGAGGCCTTTGGGCCATTGCTGGGCTTACGGGTGTTCGATGAGGAGGACGTGGCCGTCCAGATGGTGAACCATTCTCCGTACGGGTTATCGGGCGCTATCTTCAGTCGCAACTACCTTAAGGCTTTGAAGCTCGCCAAAAAGCTTGATATGGGAGCTATTCATATCAACTCGGCAACTGTGCATGATGAAGCTTGTTTACCGCACGGAGGCAGGAAGGAGAGTGGATGGGGGCGATTTGGGTCACACTGGGGGTTCGAGGAATTCCTGCAAACTAAAACAATCATCCTGCATCCTTGACGGGAACTAGATTAGCGGCATTGGTTGAAGACCTTCCTGCTTGAGAAGAAATGTAAAAGCTTGAAGTATTCTAGTTGGTCAAGCTCGTGACTATTTGCAATGCAACGGGCCTTGATATAAACACCACACCTGCGGACAGGGACACTCGCTGAGTAGTGTAAAAAGAAAGAAAAACTCGAGCACTTGACTCCTCTACAGTGTGTTGTCTCGCGTGTCAAATACGCAGAGACTTGAAGCCGGCTTGGTGCATTGTCTCCATTGCCATTCAAACTCCTTCCTCCTCTCAATCAATGTCTCTCCTAAAGAAGACGCTTTCCAGCAACGTCTCGGCGTACGGTTCCCTCTTCGCTAATTTACAGCCCGCCGGTCATTGCAAGGTGTGATCCTCCAGAGCGAAATGCTTTCGGCCAATCGGAGAGGTGCAACAGATTCGGGGAGTTAAGGTCTTCGCCTCCGGGCGGGCGTCCTCCGCTCGCGGTTTCGTATTGCCAGGGGCGCCAGGGGCACCATGGGCTATTTAGCGGCTTTGTGGCCCCACGCCACCAAACTTTGTAATACATCAATTCCATTTGACTTCACGCATTTCTTCTGTAACGAAGGTGTCGGGACGGAAATCGATAACTGGACACTTTCAATATGGCGGGCCACTTCAGATCAACAAAGCCCAGGAGCGCGTTCCCCGAACTCCCCCAATTCTCGGGCTTCATGAAGCCATGTCGTTTCGAAGGGGAGGTCCATAATCTCGAAGTCCGTGGTGAGATACCTTTCGAAATCGACGGCACATTCTACAGGGTCATGCCAGATCCGCAGCTGCCCCCATTCATCGAGAATGACCCGGTACGTAAAATCTGTTGCGACGTCACCTTGCTTAACACCATTGGCTGATTTAGTCAATGTAGTGGTTCAATGGAGACGGTAACATCAGCGCGTTCCGAATCAAAGACGGCCATTGCCATTTCAAGCAGAGATACGTTAGGACCGAAAAGTTTGTTAAAGAAAGAGAAGCGAAGCGATCCTTGCTTGGTACGATGCTTCCATATCCATCCACTTTCATGAAGGCTTTCTTACAGTTCCCTCATAGGCAAGTACCGCAACAAGTTTACCGACGCTGTGGAGTTCAAGGTTCGAAGCACTGCTAATACCAATGTCTTGTTCTTCAATGGCCGTTTGCTTGCCTGCAAAGAAGATTCTCCTCCGTATTCTCTCGACCCAGAGACTCTTGAAACCATCGGCTTAGAAGATTTTGACGGCCAATTGCCCTGCTTGACCTTTACAGCTCACCCAAAACTCGATGGCGACGAGCTTCTTTGTTTCGGCTATGAAGCCAAAGGTGATGGTACTCCGGATGTGTGTTATTTTACTGTCGATTCTACTGGAAAGCTCACCGAAACCGTTTGGCTTGTTGCACCTGTGGTAGCAATGATTCATGATTTCGCCATTACGAAGCACTGGGTAAGTCCCCGTGTCCCAATGAATGTCTTGAAAGAAACGAACTAATCAACTTAGGTGTTATTTCCTATCATCCCACAAACATGCGACCTTGAACGCATGAAGAAAGGCGGCGAGCACTGGCAATGGGACTCCAACGGCCCATTCTATCTCGGAGTCCTCCCACGCCGTGGTGCATCTGGCTCCGATGTCAAATGGTTTCGCGCGCCAAATGCTTTCCCAGGTCATACTGTCAATGCATATGAAGACGAATCGGGCAACCTAGTATTTGATCTGCCACTCACAGATAGGAATGTATTCTTCTGGTGGCCAGATGCCGACGGCAATGCGCCCAAACCCGAGACCATCGCAGCAAAGCTCATCCGCTTCACTTTCGATCCTCATTCTTCCGATCTCAACCTCCCAGAGCCCCAAATCATCGGCAAAGAGGACTGCGAGTTTCCTCGCATTGACGAAAGATTCTTAGGAACAAAACATATGCATACATTCTTCGATCTAATGGATCCGCATTTGGGAACTGACTTTGGCACAATCGCGCCCAGAATGGGCGGTGGACACCCGATTTACAACGCTTTGGGCCATCTTGACTACAAATGTATGAAAATTTACAAGTACTTCCCAGGCCGAACACATTTGGTCCAGGAACCCGTCTTCATTCCAAGGAAGGGTGCAGACACAGCTGAAGGCGACGGCTGGGTCATGGCCCTCGTCAATAACTATGCTACCATGGGCAGCGAGTTGCATATTGTAGATACTAGAGACTTCGAGAAACCGCAAGCAGTTATTGATTTGCCTGTACGTCTAAGGGCTGGCTTGCACGGCAACTGGGTTGAAGGGTAGGAACTTGAATTTTTTACATTAGTCTGATGATTATGGCTTCGATTCTTGCTTCGGCGCGGCAAATGACGGATTCGAGCGCATTGTAAGATAATAGAAAGAAGAACTGGGTATCTTTGAAGAGATTGAAAAGAGATTCTGGCCAGTATTGAGCTGCATATATCACGTGACAATCTTACCACCGGATACTTTTGTATTGCCGAGGTAAGGACAGTATCGCTTTTTGGTCTGCTTCTGAACAACATCATGAACAAACGGAGCAGAAGGAGAGCGTAATATGAGAATTTTTAGAACGTTGTGGAGACGGAACTGGTAAGGTCAGGCGAAAGAAGGAAAGTAGTGGAACGCTTAAGCGGAGCAGTTAGCTGACAGTCCACTAGAGAAGGTAACATGCAATCAGGGCCCCACTACTAAGCGCATTGCAGCTTTAGCCTACCCTCTCTGCTCTCTTCGATCGAGGTGGGGACGATGCCTAGCGCACTCAGTGGCTCCAGCTTTGGAACTAGGGGGTGCTTGGATTTCCCATCAGCCGTCGTTCTCCATTAGCTCACCGATCACGACGGCGAAATCAGCAGCAATTGAAGAGCTTCAAAGGCATACACAATGGTAAATTATGGAGCTTCCCGAGCATGCGCAACTTGCAAGCAGAGGCGGAAGAAGGTGGGAACTCCACACCAAGGCGGATGACTCTTGCTAAAGTAGTTCTACCACCCAGTGCGATGAAAGCCGCCCAGTGAGTAAATTCACCTCAATCTATCCCAAATCCCTTTAAATGGACCACAGTTCTTACGGCTATAGAACTGCCAACGATGCATCAAGGCCGGCCGGGTCTGCCTAGGTTATCAGGAGAACTCTGGTGTTTTGTTCCGCAATTACGGCCCTCCAGCGCTGAGTGAAGTCCCATCTATAACAATACAGAGACCGATGTCGCCACCTGGAGCAGTGATTCCCGAGCCCAATGACGAGCGCTTAGAAAAGGACGCGCTGGAGATGTTCTTTGACGGTTACTGTGTTGAGTTGGCGGATAGAACTATCTCACGAGGTTTCCTTGATGGCCTTAAACCTTTGATCGACCACGCAGGGGAATCTTCCGACATCGCCCAAGCAGCTAAGATCGTAGCTCTCGCGACGACTGGGAACAAACTACGCAGGCCGCAAATCCTGTACCGGACTAAGCAGCAATACGGAGATCTGCTCCAATCGTTTCGGTCGAGGTTAATGCGTGCGGCGGAGTCTGACTTGGTAGAGGTTTTGATAACCGCGATTCTATTAGGTCTCTATGAGGTTCGTAATGTATCGCACTGCGCTCACCGTGTCATTGGCTTAAACTGCAAAGATCGTGAGCAGCACCGAGTCAGACCCCAGTCAGCACAATGCTCACGTCTCAGGCGTTGGCGCTATTCTCTCCAAGAAAGATTCCCCATTCGACCTTTCCACGGGCACTCGATTGTTTCAGCTCGGCAATGCCTTTCTGCTCCAGGACTCTCTACCAGTACGTGTGCGCTCTCCCACCTTTGTAGCACCTTTTTACCACGGCTGATATCGCTCGAGCAACCTAAACATGTTGGCCTGCTTTGTGCACCGAGTCGCAACCGCTCAGTCTTGGCTCTGGACAGCGTCCTCATAAAAGTCAACCCTATATTCAACTTGGCTAATGACTTGTTCGCTGCTCCGTCCTGTCAATTAGAAGAAGTGCGGACGCTGCGGCAAGAGGCGATAGATCTGGAGCGACATATCTCTACATGGCCCACAAAGTTGACGAAAGAATGGGAACCTCGGGTGGTCGGGAACATCAGCGAAGCTCAATTGAATTCTTCCAAATCTCCAGGCTGGCCAGGAGACGTTAACAGCTACTTCGACCGTGAGTCTGGCTATTCGCGGATGACCTTGACGACCTGACGGATGCAGTGTACGTTGCTGCGGTCTGGAACACCTATCGGAAGACGCACCTGATGATCTTGGATATCATTGTCAAATGTTCGAATTACCTCGAGCCAAGCGATGTGTGCTTCGAACTACACCCCAAAGCTCAACAGCTTGCCGACGACATTGCTGCCTCAATTCCTTACCACCTGACGAACGACGTGAGTGAGTACGTCCAACGCGCTCAGACTGGTGGGGAAGCAAAGTATGATGGGCGGCCAGTGGGCGGCTTACTTTTACTTCATCCACTTTGGGTTGTTGCCAATGCATCGATCGTGTCCCATGAATTGTGTACCCATATGCGAAAGGAGCTTTCGTGGATTGGGCATGGGATGGGAATTGGGCAGGCCAATCAGCTTGCAAGCGTGAGTCTTTGGGATAGCGAAGGTCGATGGAAGAACGAGCGCGACTAATTCTTTGCAGCCATGGACCACGCTATCGTCCCAGCATATTGCTCAAGGGCACGTCCTCATTTGGGCGGGAATGCTGACCCAGCCGATCTGAGATGTGCAACGGCCTTCATAATTAGATCGAATGCTCGTAGAAGTGCCCAGCTCAAGACGCATTCGGGAACATTGGTGATGTTCGTTTCATGAGTGCGCGCAAAGCTAACCCAATTCAGCAGACGAGTTTCCACGCCACGACCTCCCATCCTTGCCTCCTCACAGAGTGGATTAGCTTTGCGCGCTGACACGGACCTCAATAGAAAGATAACTGTACAAGACCCCGAATTATAAGGTCTGCACATGTATAAGGCCAAAGTCTTCTGCTGCATCCCAGGGGAGCTTTGAATATCACACACACTCGATTTATTCCTCTTCTTCAAGAATCCTACACAAGTCCTAATAGTCCATCATGCGCGATATTTTCAGGGACGCTGCCGTAGGGCAGGTCCTTCGCTTTGTTACGCGTGGATCTGTCGCCGCCTACCCCGAAGACACCAAAGACTTCATACTCCCAGCGTTGCACACTCAATCAAATCTATTCGTCGACATATCAGGCTACGGCGCAGACCCTGGACAGGAAGCAAGTCATCGAACATTCAATCCCCGGCATTCAAAGGATGTTTCAGAGGACCAGGAAAGTGACGAAACGACCTGTGCTCATCGTTCTTCCGACGGCATCACTCTCGTAACATGGTACACCGACACCGACCCTGCCAACCCCCACAACTGGTCCTCCGCGAAGAAGATATGGACTTCATTCCTTATTCTCATCTACACATTGTCCGTCTACATTGGTTCTTCTCTCTATACGGCCAGCGAACCAGCTATCGTCTCACTCTACGGCGTCAGCGAAGTTGTCGCCGCATTAGGTCTCTCGTTGTATGTAATTGGATACGGCGTAGGGCCAATGCTATTTTCGCCACTCTCAGAGGTTCCAGCAATCGGACGAAATCCACCATACGTGATTACATACGCTTTGTTTGTGGTGTTATGCGTCCCGACGAGCTTGGTGGACAACTTTGCCGGACTGCTGGTGCTGCGTTTCCTTCTTGGCTTCTTTGGGTCTCCATGCTTGGCAACTGGGGGCGCTAGCTATGGGGACTTCTACGGTGGGCGGGAGATGCCGTATGTAATCGCGTTGTGGGGTGGTGGAGCGACATTGGCGCCCGTAAGTTTTTCTTTTTTAGAAGTAATGCCAATGTGCAACGCTTCTTTGCTCTACTACATCAGGGCCTACCAACTAACTCGACACATCTAGGCGCTGGGTCCTCTCGTTGGCGGCTTCGCAGTTCAATACAAAAACTGGCGCTGGAGCTCCTGGGAACTCCTCTGGTTCACTGGCCCCGTCTTCATCCTCATGTTCCTCGCCCTTCCCGAAACCTCCTCAGACAAGATTCTTCTCCAACGCGCTCGGCGCCTACGTACCCTCACTGGCCGTGCCGACCTGCGTTCTACGTCCGAAATACACCAAGAGAAGATGGCGACGCGCGAGATCCTCACCCAGGCGCTCATCAAGCCGTGGGAAATCAACATTAAAGACCCAGCTATGCTCTTCACAACCTTCTACACAGCACTGATTTATGCGATATACTACTCCTTCTTCGAATCGTTTCCACTTGTGTATCAAGATATCTATGGTTTCGATCTCAGTCAACTTGGCCTTGCGTTTCTAGCTGTGCTTGCGGGGCTTTTCGTTGCGGTCGCGGCATACTGTGCATATTTCTACTGGATCAGCGACCCGACCTTCGCAAAAGCGGAAGCAGAAGGCCACGAGATCCCACCGGAAGCGAGACTTCGGCCTGGACTTATTGCGACCTTCTTCATTCCTGCAGGCCTCTTCATCTACGGTGCGCCAATACTCACCTCATTCTTATGCAAAGCTGACCACCGCAGCATGGACATCCCGCCCATCCCTTCACTTCATAATCTCCCTTGTCGGCATTGCGATTAGTATGTTTGGCGTCTTCATCATCACGCAATGCATGTTCATCTACTTGCCTTTCACCTACCCGCGCTACGCCGGGTCGCTGTTCGCCGCCAACGGTTTCGCGAGGAGTGTGTTTGCGGCGGCCGCAATTCTATACTCGCGCCCAATGTTTCTGGGCATGGGTGTTGCTGGTGGGGTTAGTCTTCTAGGGGGACTGTGTGCGGGTTGCTGCGCAGGCATATATGTGATCTACTCTTTTGGTAAGACATTGAGGCTGAGGAGCCGATTTGCAGTAGCTTGAGGTGAGGGTAGAGAGGGAGGAACGACGAGCTTACTGCATCATTATGTACGCACGAGATTGGACAAGGTTCTGAAAGCCCTGTACTCAAATAGAGGTTTTGCTGCGGGGGTAGAATGCAGCGCCGCATTTGTTGGACAAGCAGTATCTACTATTAGTTGCATCATGCGCAGTTGAGCGATGTCTGGATTATTGGTCACTAACCCTTGCGAAGACGGAGTTCCGCAAGAGAAGGCGTTTCCCAAGACTCAGCCGAACGTCAATAGAGTAGTAAAGACCAGATAATATTGTACGTGATCGCTATTTGAAATACTATGCACAAAGAATGTAAACTCGCTTCGTCTCCTCCCGAGGCCTGCCTAGATTCAGTGAAATTGTTGCCAGCCCATCGTCCGACTCAAAACATTAGATTGTCGCTCATTCAAAAGAGGCATCTAGCAAGAAGCACCAGATGGGACATGCTCGCACGCAGAGCTCTTCTTGCCACCAGTGACGCTGACGCCGGACCAGGTCCAGTCAGAGCAGGCGCCAGAAGCGCAAAGGACGTAGATGTCAGTAGCACTGCTGGAGACGGTTCCCTTGACGTCGGTGAGAGTAAGGCCGGTGATGGGGACACCGCTGGTTGGGGTGCCAGTTGGGCTGCCGTTTTCATAGTCTTGCTCGATGACGATACCGTACTTGGTGATTCCAGAGAGCGTGATGCCCGAGTAGGTGATGTCGGAGACGGAACCAGTGTCACCAGAGATAGTCTTGATGCGGACGCCGTTTTGGGAGTTGGAGATGCTGGAGTTCTTGATCGTAACGCCTTTGACGGTGTTGTCGGAGCGGCCGCCCACGGATCCAATGGAGAGGCCGTGGCCACCAGAGCATGAACCGTTCTCGAAGATGATGTTGGTGCCGGAATTGATGGCAAGGCAGTCGTCTTGGTTCTTGACGACAGCGCCGGTGATGGTGACAGTGTCGGAATCGCCGACATCGAAGGCGTCGGTATTGTGGCCTTCGGAATCACCAGCAGAGTTATCGATGGTGATGGATGAGAGGGTAAGGTTGGACGCTCCGTCAATGCTGAAACCTTGCACCGGAGTGTTCAGGACGTTCAAGCCGGTGATGACAGAGTCGGTGAGGGAGTGAGCGTAGAAGAACTTGGGCTTGGTCTTCCCGCTGTTGCTTCCTTTGCCATCCCACCACTTAGCACCGTTGCCGTCGATGACATGGCCAGACGCGCCTTTCACCGTGATGTCGGTTCCGGAAACGCTGATCAATGGCCCTTTCCATTCTTCATAGCCAAAAGTCGTGGTTCCTTCGAAAGTGACCTGTCATGGAGATTAGTTGACTCATTCCCATAGATTGACTTGGACATACGGTTGTCCCCGTTTTGAGGCCAGTAAGATCCAAAGTTTTGCCGGCTGGCACGGTGATGCCGCTGAGGACGATGTTGGTGCAGGACTTCTTGCTAGCGGAAGCGGAAGCAGCTGAGGTGAATGTGCAAGTGGTAGCTCGCTCCTCGATTGAAGCTGGGGTTGGGACTGGGGCAGCGCCAACCAGGGCGCTGCAGACACTCAGAAAGACGCTTGCTTTAGCAAAGGAGTGCATGTTGAAGATTGTGCTTGTTGAAATGAGAGACAGAGAGAATGAAAAGGAGAGTATCTGTTAGAAGGGAAGCGAATGAATGAATGATGAGATGCTGGGACTATCTGCCGGCGACGAGTGTCTTATGTATTGCTATGATGCCGCCGTGATCCTCGTCGCTGAGAAGTACCCTCAGGGAGACGGTAGAAAATCTCCGAGACCACGCCATGGGACCATAGAAGCAGGGCTCGTAGGGCAGCGTTGGCATTTGTTTTCGGACAGCAAAACGAAACGGGTCTGGCCTCGACAGCGACATTCCGCTATTGCGTGGTTTGAAACAACAGGTGGAGTGGGCGGCCGTCGGAGCCGCGTAGGCGGACGCAAAGCGAGATTCGCGGGGAGAACGAGTCGCGGAAATCAGGGGAGCGGAGGAACTGGAAGTAGAGTATTCTACGCCGGCGAAATCTCCTTTACCATACGGGCTCATGTGAATTTACCATCAATCGTTAAGCATTGGATTCCGCGACGTTGTCTCGTGCTTGGAGAAGCTTGATGCAGCTTGGCTATACAGATCCTAAAGCTTGGTTGGCAGATAAGAAGAACTCTTCAAAGGCTTATCAGATCGCTTCATCTCCGGTGCAGGGTGTTCGAGTGAGGGACCCGACAGGGCCCAGGCCCATCATTACTGACTCTCCGACAGTCGTCTACTCTGCGAACTGATGAGCTCAAGCATGTCTCTGACAACTGCATGCGCTTAAACATCCGCCGTGCCCGCTTTCTTTCTCGTCGCTTTCCGCCCGGTCTGTTATGTTTGAAATTGAAAGTGCAAGTGAAAGGCGGGCCGGAGCGCAGAGGAGAATTTCCACAAATCGGACCTCAGCGTTTCATCCCGAAACGCGATCCACATCAGCCCGGTCTTGAATACCTCCGCGACTGCAGGTTTACAAACAAAGGTAGTACAATCAGAGCGAGCTGCCGAGCGAGCTATAAGGCGTCTTTGAGTCTCCAACCGCCAGCCGGCGCACCAGATGTAGTGGCAGAATGGTGAGAGACAGCCTTATAGCTGTAACAGCGAGTCGGTCGGCCCGGGTTTCGGAAGCAACCGCCAACTCCACCACCACCACGACCACCACCACCACTATTCCCAGCGTGACCCTTCTTAATCCTCTCGGCCTCCTCCCACCGACCTGGCTTCCTACTCGAAGCTCGGGTGCCCTTTGAATCGCTTTTTGGCTAGGTAATAGACTGCTGTTCGTAAAGATGCTCGCCGTCCAAGTCTTGAATGGAGGACGCGCAGTACAATGTCTTCCTCTCTATAAACTCCTCGCAATCTCCCGTGTTTTTCCTCTCGCAGCTTCAAGCTCTGTCTTCTCTTAACTTTCCAGTTCCATCTTTTCTTGCTTCTCATCTGAATCTTCAGCCTGCCACCATCTCTGCCTGCTTCTGTATCTCCTCTCAACGGGCGCTGCGCCCTGTACGTCCTTCATCGCCGGATCAGCGCCTCAAAAATGTACTGCCCCGTTTAGTTCGCAGCCGAGGAGCCAGCATCCCTTCCAGGACACCGTATTTTAGAATCTCCACGTGACACCTAAAAGCCGGTGGTATATGCTGTGTTGGTTGGAGACCGTTTCTGTTGTCTAATTTTGGAATCTCTATATAACACCTAAGAGCCGGTGGTATATGCTGTGTTGGTTGAAGACCGTTTCTATTGTCTAATTTTGGAATCTCTACGTGACACCTAAGAGCCGGTGGTACATGTTGTGTTGGTTGTAAAACGTTTCCGTTGTCTAATTTTGGAATCTCAATGTAACACCTAAGAGCCGGTGGTACATGTCGTGTTGGTCAGAGCACGTCTCCGTTGTCCACCACCAAGAGCCCCAACGCGGATGCACGCTTTCTCTACTCAAACATATCAACACCGCCATCGGCACATCAAACCGACCATCGGCGCATCCAAAACTCGCTCCCATTACACGTCACCTGATTTACTCACATGCGTTTTATTCCCGCCCCCAGAAGCTTAAATCAGGCGTCCAATGCTCCACTTCAATGAGCCCCAATCCAATGAAAACGCTCTTAGTAATCATGTAGCAAATCTAATACCAGTTCACCAGTCCCATCTGTGCAACATTCGACCAATGGTACAGGGTCGGATTCCCGCAGTCCCGGATCCCGTTTCTGTCAGAGCTGAAAGTCTGAAATGGGCTCTCAAACCTGCAAGGCTTGGGGGCCGCCGCCTAAAACGACATGGATGGGCGCTCCAAGGTAGAGCTTGCCCTTCATATTAGGTACCTTTCACTATATACATGCTAAGAACGCCTTCTCCCCCCGGCTGCTGACAGCTTTTGTATGCTCAGAGCCGTCTCTTCTCTTTCTTCCTCATTCTCGTGCTACGGAATCTTCTCGTCTGGATGGCGGCAATCACAACCCAGCCGGCGGCAGCGACCACCGACAGCGTAGTATTAATAACAGACCAAAGCATCATTTCCCAGCACAATCGCGGACCTATCACCACACTGTTTGTACCCCCAGCCTCCTGCGTGGAGACGTTCACACTGGTATATCCATCAGGCGAGGGTATAATGCAATATGGTTATGGGACGAATTACATAGACTTGGCCTGCTATCCTCCTGCGTCCTCAATAGCCAGAGAATTAGGTACAAGTGTCGATTTGACCTCCTACTTTTTAGGCACGAGCGCAGACTGGGCTTCCTACTATTGTAAGCGACTTCTTACTTCTGTAAGCCGACCTTGCACTCCTACTAACCTCTTGAAGATAGTCCTGCAATTTGTCCATACGGCTATTACGAGGCGGTAACCTTTTCCTCAACCATTCCCAATCCCGACGCATTTTACCCCGGCTCCACTGTGATAGCGATCGGTTCTGAGACCACCGCCGCGTTATGCTGCCCTAGGTGAGATATCCCTTGGGTCAACAGTGGCACTTACTCAAAGCTCATCCAAAAGTAGCGGATACAGCTACCAGAACTTCAATCACTGGTGCAGCTCCACCATCACCGCGAACCAGGTCGTCTCCTACATAGTTCCCAGAGCTGACGGCCCAAGGGGCTGGGTTCCGGGGCCAGTGTCGAAGAGCGAGTATCCGGCAGCGTCATATGTATGGGGAAATGGGGTTCCCATCTGGTATCAACACTCGGACGTTGCGGTGCTCACAGCTATACCAAGCACACCATCACCAACGGTTTCATCCACGCCACGCCCAACCCTTTCCTCCACGCCGACTCCAACTGCTTCATCCAAACCTTCTAGCTCTCCAAAGTCTGGACTCTCCACCGGCGCAAAGGTAGGCCTGGGCGTGGCGATCCCTCTCGCCGCCCTCGCCGGCATTGCAACAGTCTTTTTCTTCTTCTTCCGCTCCCGCCGACGGAGACGCCTTCAAAATGCCGGCTCAGGCTTCGTGGACAGATCGAGCCAAGGTAACAATAGCGAGATGCCCCAGTTGGCGTCGTCACCTGTGCATGAGATCTTCACGCATCCTGTGGGCTACCATTCAATGCATGAACTACCGGCAACCCACGCCGAGGAGGTAGAATAGGAAAGTAGATATTAAGGTTATGGCTACGGGCAAAGAATGGGCGAAGTTGCTGAGAGACGCAGTAGGGAAAGTGGTGTTTGGGAGTCTGTGCTGGAACATCAAAGTGTCATCGTAAGATTGCGGTTTGGGAATTGGGCTGTGCTAAGAGTAGAAGGTTTGCCTAACTTGTTGTTACTCGCCTCCTAGACTAAGCCTAAGAGCGATCGTAATGCCGATGGATAATCTTTAGGAACAGGCCCCCCCCGAGGGATGTCTGCAATTGATCCTGAGATTCCAAATCCGCTCTCCGGTCGCCCGCTGACTGTCAGTCAAGCTTGTTCTGCTTCTTGCATATACTAGAAGCCTAGTGTAATACTTAAAAGAAGCTAATTAAATAATCTTAGGACGAATATTATCTTTAACCTTTAGGCGCCTTCTAATCCGAATTGCTCAGTCCATTCCATGCACTTCTTGATCTCCTCCTGGCTTACCGAAGCCTTAACGTCCCGGAGAACTGCAAATATGTCCTCTCTTCGAACCACTGGCGCTTTGAGCATTCCTCTCGGCACATCGATGAATGTCATTTTGATTGCACCTCCGTCGCTCTCCTCGCATGGCATGAACAGTCCCTTTCCTTCCTCTTGCACCTGGTACAGTCGTTAGCGGAAAAACGTCTGGCGGGCTTCACACCACTCACCTTCCGGTAAAAGCCCGCATTTTGCACTCTCTTGATCGGCACATCAAGCGCATCCTGCAACGCATTGCTAATATCGCTCCCTGAAAACCCATCCGTCATGCTCGCCAGCTCAATGTAGTCCGTCTTGCCCAGCGGAACCTCCATCTTCTCCGCGCTGATCTTGAACAGCTGCCGGCGCGCCTTCTCGTCCGGCAGCGGAATGTGGATCTTGCGCTGGAAGCGGCGCCGCACCGCGGGATCCAGCGTCCACGGCAGGTTCGTCGCGCCGAGCAGCAGCACGCCCTCGTTGTCATTGCCCACGCCGTCCATCTGCACGAGCAACTCTGTCTTGAGGCCCAGCGTCAGCGGGTTTGCGCCCGGTGCGTCGCGGGAGCCGCAAAGTGCGTCGATTTCGTCGATGAAGATAATGGACGGCTTTTTTTCGCGGGCGAGCTTGAACAGTTGCTTGATGAGTCTGAGGAAGGAGTTAGTGGGCGTCAACTGTCTCGCTGCTGCTGGACCGCAAGCTTACCTTTCGCTGTCACCGAGCCACTTAGACGTCACATCGCTGGCCGAGATGCTGAAGAGCGTCGACTCCACCTCCGTGGCGATGGCCTTGGCTAGGAAACTCTTGCCCGTCCCAGGTGGCCCGTACAACAACATTCCACGCCTTTGCTTGCGCTGGCCGCTGAACAGCTCGGGGAATTTGATTGGCAATACCGCTGCACTGCGAAGTTCCTGTTTCGCGGCTTCCAGACCAGCGACATCGTCCCATCTGACGTTTGGCTTCTCTGTGATGACGGACGCCATAAGAGAGTCCTTGAGCTGCGCATCGTCGTTTTCTCGGTTGGAACTGTCGCCATTTTTCCCACCGCAATTCTTGGGATTCGTTTGGCCCTGTTTTTTGCCATTGAGGTTCATGCCACTGAGCGCGTCCTCTAGGTCGGCTCCCAGCTGGATCTTGGTGAGGGTAAGAGCGTGCGCATCGGGACAGATTTTGCCGCTGTCGTGGCATCTTTGGCACATGTCCCAGTCGTTGCATTGGTTGCAGGAGTAAGCCAGATCGGTGATTGTAGAGCAGCAGATATCGCAGATCAGGATGTTGTTGACCTCTCGGGTGGCCACAGGGGCACGGCTCGTGGCGTCGTCGGTCGTTGAAGGTATGGAGCTACTGTAGGCAGGAGGTGGATCTATGGGCAGGTTGGTTAGGTTCTCTTCAGTTTTAAAGGCTTCAGAAGGCATGATGTCGTCGTCCAAGGTTCTTCCATCTGTTAGGTTCCCCAGTAGTGCCATTGCATGCAGGAACTCCTCGAAATCCAGATCACCACTATTGTCCTTGTCCACCTTATCCCATAGTTGTCCAAGCATGTTGCTGGTTACCCCTCCAATACTCTCAGCACAACTGGAAAGAAACTGGACTGCGTTGTCAGCGTTCATTTTCCCCGAACCATCGGTCTCCCCCTGGCGGAATACGTTTTCAAAATCTTGAATTTCCTCCTTAGAGAAAACAGATCTGGGATTCAGTGTTGGGTTGTTCTTGGTGGCTGCGTTTCTGAATGGGTTACTATCCTTTGCGGCCGGTACAGTCGGTTTTGGCGGAGCGGCCGTGGGTGGTTTGGATTTGGGCACATCGGTTGGCTTTGGCTGGGAAGCGGCGGTCGGTGTTAAACCGTTCGATTGTCCAAGAGGCGGCGGAGGCTGATTGAATGGCACTACTGCGTCAAAGGAGGCCGGTACTTGCCACTCTAGTACTTCTCGCAGGACAATGTCGGAAAGCCGACCGTTCGGCCATATGTCCCATGCATAATGCTCTGATGGCATGGACCAATGGTTCCAAGACTGGAAATGTGCAAAGTAGAAGCGTGAATCCCACGGGCAGAGAACCGTGCTCTTTGTAAGCATTTGCTCCCGCCCATTAGCCTCAACAATAGCATCTTCCAGACCAGATGGGATTCCGAACATCTTGACCGGCCCATTCTTCATCTGGACCACGAGAGTATCGCCCGCTCCAAAGAAGACATATTTGATCGTGGTCTCCTGCGGATCCATACATCCTCTTGTTTTCAAGAGCCCCTTGAGGCTGTTGTGAAACGCGTCTGGGAAAGTTCCGGTAGAGGAGACTCGCAGTGTACCGTCGCTGTATGCCACAACCCAGCCTCCACCGGAGGAGAAGCTGATATGTTCGACAGTTCGAGTCTGCAAACCCCAGTTGTTCAATCTAACAGGTTGCGTATCCGCTAAAAGGGTGGGATCCAGAGTTCTGTAAACTGGAACTGGTAAGCTGTGACTGAAATCTTGTCGTTCTGGAGGGAGCTCACCGGAAGTTGCACCGTTAGATTTGTTCACGTAAAGACCACCATAACCCAGAACCTTCGGAAAGAAAGGCATGTAGATCTTGCCATCGGTGGCGGTCGAAACCCAATCAATGGTGTCGCCGCTGAGCTCGGCGCCTTCAAAAAGCTTCTTGAGTCTAGGATCGAGATTATCGCTCCATGCGGTCCACAACTCGTTGCCCAATGCCCAGGCATCATAGCTGGGTCCAAACATGAAAAACCTCATTTTGACGATCGGATTCAATGCACTTTATACGCCGTACCCGGTAAAGGAGAAGATTGGTGCAGGGTGAGGCAGTCTGCGCCTTTTGTAGATTTACGACTCCTGCCAAGAGGTGCGGCTGAAATTCAGCTGAAGCCGCCCAAGGACCGCAACCAGGCGGCAATTGCCTTACATGTTACTGTCTGGCCGTAACGCGACTTCTATCGCGAAAAGTTCCTAACACACGCAACGGCGTGACGTGCCCTCTAGCACGTAATTACCGTCACATAACTAGGCTCAGCGCTAGCCTCGCTCTTCGGCGCCGAAATAAGGGATCGGAATAAGGCAGAGTGCGGCACCGTGCGCACCCTACTAAAATAATACCCCCTAAATTAAAATAATACTTATAATACTACTATTTATTAACTAATTCTACTTATTTAAGGGTATAAGTATTTCTATACCCTTCTATTATATATTAATACCCTTTAATATTAGTAGATATATACCCTTCTTTTATTTAATCTTTTAATTAGTTTAGAGGGCTTAAATTACTACTATTTTATTATATATTCTTACTATTTCTAGTAGCCTATTAAGGCTATAAATAAGGCTATATATATAATCTATATATAAGGCTATATATAAGGCTATATATAAGGCTATATAGTATATCTATTTTACTATATATACTTTCTATTTTCTATAGTATATATAGGCTATTATATTACTATTTATATATTTATATATCTATAAGTATACTAAAATAGTTAAATTCTTATCTTATTATAGCCTCTCTATATTAAATCTAGCCTCCCCTATATTACTACTATACTCTACTAGCTATTCTTCTTATATAATACTATCTAATATTAGAGCTCTTTATAAGAAAGCTGCGCTAGCGCTGCCTAAGGCTAAGAAGTAAGCTAAGGCTAAGGCTAAGGCTTAGAATAGGCGCTTTTAGACTACTATACTACCTTTTATAGTACTACTACTATTCTATAATACTCTTCTTTAAGCTAAGTAGCTAGCTACTAGAGCTCTAAATAAAAGTTTAAGCTATTCTAGCTAATTAAAAGATTAGATAATAGAGGTATATATATACTAAAGTTAGAGAATATTAATATATAATAGAAGAGTATAGAAATACTTATACTCTTATTTAAAGTATAAGATATAGTATACCTTTAGAAAAATCTAGCTATATATAAATTCTAAGTAAAGTACTTTAGTTTTCTACTAGAATTAGTTTATAAAGTTAAAGGTTTAAAGATTTTTTTTACTTTATCTTAATTAGCTATATTTACTACTAAAGTAACTACCTAATATTTAAATTATTAGCTAAATTTAGCTAATATCTATACTATTACTAGTATTTCTAAAGTATACTAACTCTATATTCTATAGTTAAATTAATATTATATATTTACTAATTAAAATACTTTTAAAATAAGAAAAAAGCTATAAAAACTTATAGAGAAAGATACTAAAAAGATTACTATTTACTTAGATAATCTAGAGGTATCTAAAAAAAATAAAAAAGTACTATAGTAGATAGTTACTAAAGCTACTATAGTAAGATAGATAAGTATAAATATATATTATAGGCTATAAAGTATATAGATATATTAAATAAAAAGTAGAATTATTATTATAGTATAATATAGAATTATAATAGAAAACTATAGAGGGCTAGTATAATATAAGTAATAAGGTGTATTAACTATTATAAAAATCTAAGCTAAGAAGAAGAGAGAGAGCTAGAAGCTCTTAAGAGGTTATAGTTTAAGGCTAGTATATATGCTATAGCCTAGCGCCTTAGACTAGTATCTTACTTAGGTTATATAAGGGGCTATATATAACCTTAGTATATAATTATTATAATTCTAGGTTTATACTATAATACTACCCCCCCCTTTAAAAGCTAAAGTTCTATAAGGCTTATAATATACTATAGCTCCTCTATCTATTCTATTCTTTCTATTTTATCTATATTAAGCCGCTTATATAGCTCTTCTATTTATATACTTACTATTATCTAGAGGGCTAGTACTAGTACCCCTTCTAATTAGTATAAGTATACCCCCTTTTTAGTGTATATATACCCTCTATCTTATCTAGTCTTCTAATTAGCCCGGAGGGCTTAGAATATTACTCTAGTACTTTATAGTAAGGCTATATAGCCTTTCTATTTTATTATATATTCTTACTATTTCTAATAGCCTATACTTAGCTGCGCGTAAGGCTATAGATAAGGCTATAGATAAGGCTATATATAAGCTATATATAAGACTATATATAAGGCTACTTATAGTAAGGCTATATAGTATACCTATTTACTATATATACTTTCTATTTTCTATAGTATATATAGGCTATTATATTACTATCTATATATCTATATACCTATAAGTATACTAAAATAGTTAAATTCTTACCTTATTATAGCCTCTCTATATTAAACCTAGCCCCCCTATATTACTACTACGCTTCTCTAGCTATTCTAATCTATTAACCCCTCTATAAACTAATTATATAATACTATCTAATATTAAAGCTTCTAATTAGAAAGCAGCGGCTTCTTATAAGAAAGTAGTACTAGCGCTACCTAAGGCTAAGGAGCTAGCTAAGGCTAAAGAGCTAGCTAAGGCTTAAAATAAGCGCTATTTTAATACTATAGAATATAGTCCTCTATAGATAAGAATAAGAATAAGGTTATAATTTATAGCTACGCTATATTTAGAGTTAGTAAGCAACTAAAGTAAGTAAATTAGAGGCCTTAGAGGACCCCTCCGGGCTAATTAGAAGACTAGATAAGATGGGGGGTATATATATACTAAAAAGGGGGTATACTTATACTAATTAGGGGGGGTACTAGTACTAGCCTCTATTATCTATAGTTATACTATATTTATTATTTCTATTATATTTACTCTTATATTTATACTTATAGTTATTCTTAAGCGCTACTAGTAGACTATATAAATTAATCTAAGGTCTATTATTAGCTTCTATCTATTAGAGTTCTACTTTAGGTTACCTATATAGAATAGCCTTCTTATAAGATAACTTAGCTACCTAATAAAATTACTATTTATACTTACTTAGGCTAGTACTAAGAATATTCTATAGATCTACTATTACTATAGTAGTACTTATACTCTTACCTATTATTTTCGCAACCTTCTATTTAGATATACTAAATATTAAATAAAATTCTAGCTTAAGGCTATACTTTATATAGTATTCTATAAGGAGTTTATTATAGCTATTAGTATTCTAATAGAGCTTCTATTTAGGCCGGGTATTATTATATCTAGTCTAGGCTATCTTATAGATTAAGTAAGGCTTCTTACCTATATAGAAATTAAGGCGTTAGCTATTAAAGTGGGAGTCTAGTATTTTATTAATATAGTATTCCCCTATAAAGCTATTATCTTCTATCTTAAGTGCAGGTAGGGGTTCTAGATATTATTCTAGAAGGGAAGGATTTTTATTAATTTAATAGAGTAACTATAGATAGAATACTAGAAAGATTTCTTTTATAGACTTAGAAAGTTCTAGCTTATAGGCTATATTATTAATAACCCGTATTATATAAAATAGACTAAGATTCTTATAGTTAAGAGACTTACTTAGCTATATAGTATAGATATTCTTAGTATTAAGTATAACTATATTATTAACCTTAAATTTAGGGGTAGGTAGCCAATTTTAATTAGCTAGTTTCTTTATCTTAGATTAATTCTAATAGAGCTCTTCTTTAAGAAACTCTTATAGATTATAAATATAGGTAATAAGTTTCTTAGCTGCGTTAACTCTATATTATTTAGGGCCTAGAATAATAACTTCTTATAATAATAGCTCTAAGCTACTATAAAGTATATAGCCTTTAGTAGCCTTAAATAGTAATATACTAGTAGACTAATTAATATTAGTATTAGCCTTAAATTTAGTAAATATAACTAAGTTTATCTAGTTATCTTATAGGTAATAGATATATACGCGCAGGTACTACTTTAAACCTGCGTTAATAATTTTAGTCTATCTATTAGTTTCTAGATAGGCTATAGTAGATAGCTTTAGATGCGTTTCTATATATTTATATAGGTACTTCTAAAAGAAGAATATAAACTATATACTATAGTTAAATATAATATAGTCTAGATAGCCTTCTTTATACTAAATCTAATTAATAAAGGCCTATATAACGTCTTCTAGCTCTATAGAGTCTAGAGAAATAAATTTATATTTTTTAGAAAGTTAATTAATAACTACTATTATATTAGTATATGCGGCCCTTAATAGTATAAGGGGGCAGCTTAGTAATAAAATTAATAGAGATATCTATCTAGTATTAATTTAGAATAGGGAGTAGCTTAAGTAAGCTATATTTACTATTCTTATAGACCTTTATACATCTATATATAAGGTAGGTATTAATATATATAGTAATAGAGTTTATAATTTCTAGCTAGCAGTACTAGAATAAGAGGTAATAATAGAGGGAGTTTCTTCTAGTATAGCCTCTAGAAAGAGAGTTATAGGCTTTTTTAATTAATTATATATAGAGCTTTATATTATATAGAATATATAGATAACTATTAATAAATAGTCTATTTTTATAGATTTTATAGTTACTAAGCTTAATCTTAATACCTTACTTTTAAATAAGTTTAAGTAGAATCTATTATTTACTAGTTTCCTTAGCGTGTATAATATGCTAGAGGATATTATTCTCTATATAAACTTAATTAATCTACTAGATAGTAGTATTATTAGTATAGTTCTTTAGTAAGTTCTTATCTAACTTATTACTAGGTTTAGATACTTTTAGCGCTTCTTCGCTAGGTGGATTATTAGTAGCTATGGGCGTAGGCTAAGGTATAGTAGGTATAATAATATTAGAGGTAGCGTTCTATAGATCTTTATCTAACTTACTATAATTAGCTATAACCTTAGTTAAGCACTTCTTTATTTCTCTTATTCTATTAGCTACTAGAATAATATATAGAATATTTATAGAGTACTATTCTATAACTTTATATATTAGCTTAGTAAGCTAAATAATAGATACTTTCTATTTATTAAGAAGTATACTAGTAAGCTATAGGGCTTAGTATATTTCTTCTAGTAGGTTTCTTTTTTTTAATACTATCTATATTTAATATATAGTTCTAGAGTTATTTAAATTATCTAGAATATTACTAGGCCTATAAGTAAGGCTATTAGACTTAGTTAACTACTTATCTAGTTGCTAGTTTAGGATAAAGTTAAATTAAGAAAGATACTTAGCCTAACGGGCTTATTAGTAATTTAACTATTTAAAAGATATAAAGTATTCTAGGTTCTTATAGTCTATTTATATAAGTATAGAGTTAATAATACTAGTAAGTTTAGGGCGCTATTCTTTAAAGGCGCGGATAATAGTAAGTAACTCTTTATTATATATTTTATAGTTATATTCTGCTAGAGTTATCTTCTTAAATAGAAAGGTAATAGGGCGGAGAATTCTATCTAGGCCTTATTAAGAGAAGATTGCGGCTATAATATAATCTAAGGTATTAGTCTCTAGTATATAGTCTAGATCTAGATTAAAGTAGGCTAGAACTAGTGCGGATAGAAATAAGGCTTTAAGCTTCTTAAAGGCTTATACTACTAGACTATTAGTAAGTAAGGGAAAATTATCTTATTTTATTATTTTTTTAGTAAGCTTAGTTAGTAGGGCGGTAATCTATAAATAACTAGTAATAAATTACTAATAGAAGTTATAGAAACTAAGAAATAATTATATATTCTTAATATTATATAGTATTTTCTAGTTTTAGATAGTACTAACTTTATTTAGGTCTATTTCTATACTATTAGATATAATAATAAGTCTAAGATACTTAACGCGTTTAACTAAAAAGTAGTATTTATTAATATTAAGAAAGAGTTCTATATTATGCAGGGCTATAAGAATATTTATATAGTTTCTCTTATAGTTCTCTTTATTATTACTATAAATAAGAATATTATCTATATAGGCTATATAGTAGATATCTAGATATAGGTAGAGTATAGAATTAATAAAGAATTAGAATATTCTAGGAGCATTATATAAGCTAAAAGGTATAATATTAAACTTAAAGATACTATATTAGATATAGAAAGCTATTTTAGATTAATTACTATCTTTAATATAGATGTTATTAAAGGCTATAATAATATTAAAGATAGAGTATATTTTAGCTTTATAAAGTTGCATAATTATATTATATAAAAGAGAAGAGGCGTTTCTATTCTTAACTATAATATTATTTAGTAAGTAGTAGTTAATATAGATGCGGAGTCCTCTATCTAGTTTATAGATAATAATAACTAGCGCTATAAAGAGTAATATACTAAAATAGATAAAGCTTTTACCTAGTATTTTATTAATATAGGCTTTAACAGCCTATAATTTATTATAGAAAAGGCTATACTAATATAGGACTAGTAGTTTTATATTAGGGTCTTTAAAATTAATAGTATAATTAATACTAGGCCTATATAGAGGTAGCTTATTAGCTACTTATAAATTAAATATATCTAAAATCTAGTAGAAAAAGAAAGAAACCTTCTATTATAGCTAGTCCTTAGTATATAGTAATTTAGTTATTTTCTCTTTAAACTAGCGGTAGTTCTTAGTAGTAATATCTACTAGGTTTACTACCTATTATCTATATATATGTTGCTTATCTATATTCTATAGTTAATCTAGTTACTTAAAGTCTTATAAACTAATAGTTATAACTATATCTTTATTATATTTAGCTATAATAGAATAGATATATATAGAGATAAATTAAATATTATATACTAGTAGCTTATCTAGTAGAACTAGTTTAGGTAGAAGAGGCTTACTATTATAATTAAGCTAAGGGGAGTCTTCCGCGTTATTAGGGCCTAACTATAATAATAACGGTAGCTAGTAATAATATTATTACTAGTGTTATTAGGTAACGGTAGTAAATAATAGTAGTAAATAACGGTAGTAATAAAAAGGGTTAGTTTCTAAAAGTTCTCTATATAATTTAGTATTACTAGCGTATATTTTATATAGGGACGCTAATTTAATAAGGGTTAGGCTATTTAAATATTAAATATATATATTTATTTTTATATATACTAATAATACTTAAAATATTTTAAGTAGTACTAGTATATACTATAATAGCGCTAGGCTAATACTAGATATACTAAGTAAATATAGTCTATTTAGATTTATATAGAAGCTAAGCTATACTACTTAATAATAATTATATATTAAACCCCTTTAAAAAAATAGTTTAATACTTTACCTAATAAAATAGATAAATATAGTAAGTTATAGTAGTTATAGTATATAGAAGTACTATTTTATAATAAAGTGTCTATATTATTACTACTAGTACTATTTTAACTATTAGATATCTAATATTTAACTTAGTTTCTTAATATAGTATATACTAGATTACTTAAAAATTAAAAGTAATAACTATTACTAAAAATAATTAAGCAATTTTAAAAGCATATTAACGAGCGTAAAAGCATAGTTATAGTAAAAAATTTTTTATAAGATTTAGTAAATATTTTACTAAGCTACTTAAAGTAGCTTTAGTAAGCTTATTTTATATAGCAGGGACGTTAAATTAGAGCTTATTTTAGTGCTAAAACCTTATTTTAACGCCGCGATTTCTAATTAAAAGCAAAATAATAGCTAAACTAAAGCGTTTTAAATTATTTTTAATTCCTAATATAGTAGAATTTTGTATAGAATAGAGAAAAAATATAAAAAATATAATATTACTAAAATAATATATATATATATATAGATACCTTAGAAAGTATTAAATATAGCTAATAGTAGATACTATAGTAATTACCCCTTATACTAGTATTTTAAACTACTACTATATATAATATATTATATCTAGATTATCTCTAGAATATATCTAGAATATATTAAGTATCTATAGTAAGTATATAATATTTATAATAAATATCTATTCTATAAGATTATATATAGGTAATAGTACCTTACTAGTATATTTTAGATATAATTACTAGTATAGTATATATATAGTATTAAACTAGATATAAGAGATCTTAGAAAGCTAATATAATATATACTTTAATACTAAGGCTTACTACTCTTTAAAGGTAATAATAAAAATAACCCTTTTAAATTTCTATTCTAGCTTAGTAATATATAT